>WEXE01000746.1:0-31374 GCA_011035825.1 Fusarium cf. hostae | reverse complement strand
TGCTATTTCCAAGGATTCTGCAAGGGAGGACCCTTATAGCACCCTTACAGAGGCTGCAGAGGAAAAACGCCGGAAATATAGGTCTTTAGAAGCCTTTTTTCAACCTATTATTATCTCTGCAGGTGGCCTTATAGACCTAGAGACTGCTAAGACCTATAAGAAGCTCCAGGAGCTTATAGGCCTTATAGCAGCTGCCTAGCTTAATGCCACAATAGGCCTAACCTTAACCCAGACCAGGGCTATCTCAGCAGCTTCTATAGCTAAAGAGATCCCTATAGGCCTAGCTAGGTCAGCCTGGAATACCTCTAGAAGGTCTCCCTAGACCCCTTTTAGGCTATTTAGCCTTATATTTCTCTCTTTTAGCTTTTCTAATTATATCTCTCTTTTTAGCTTTTCTAGCTATATCTCCTTTTAGCTTTTTAGCTATATCTCTCTTTTAGCTATCTCTCTTTTATAGCTTTTAGGCTATATTCCTCTTTTTAGCTTATTAACTATATCTCTTATATCTGCCTTTCCTTTCCTTTTTCCTTTCTTTATATCTATTTCTTATTTCTTTATATCTTAGAAAAAATCTCTACTCTTTTATCCTATTAGCTAGATCTTAGCTAGAGAAAAACATTAAGGCAAAGATAGCTTAGATAGTTAATACTAACCCTATCCTAACCCTATAGCTAAAGAGATCCCTATAGGCCTAGCTAGGTTAGCCTGGAATACCTCTAGAAGGTCTCCCTAAACCCCTTTTAGGCTATTTAGCCTTATATTTCTCTCTTTTAGCTTTTCTAACTATATCTCTCTTTTTAGCTTTTCTAGCTATATCTCCTTTTAGCTTTTTAGCTATATCTCTCTTTTAGCTATATCTTCTTTCCTAGCTTTTTAATTATATCTCTTTTTCTAGCTTATTAGCTATATCTCTTATGTCTGCCTTTCCTTTCCTTTTTCCTTTCCTTATACCTATTTCTTATTTCTTTATATCTTAGAAAAATCTCCACTTTTCTATCCTATTAGCTAGATCTTAGCTAAAGAAAAACACTAAGGTAAAGATAGCTTAGATAGTTAATACTAACCCTATCCTAACCCTAGAGCTTCTTGAGGTTAGCCCTTTACTCTAATATAAAGCGAAAGCTATAGTCGGCTAGGAGGACCTCTTCTTTTAGTAATAATATATTAAGATAGTAATATAGAAAGCGTTTTATATAGCCTAGGTACTGGTCTATGCTGGTCTTCTCCTGTAGTGGCCTAAATAGTTAGCTATAGGTGTTATAAGGGTGCGGGCTAGCCAGCAGCAGTTAGGTTATTAGGGGCATGCTCTTTAGTCTGCTGATATAGCAGTTAAAGAAGAGTTAATCTAGAGCTTTATTTATATACTGCAGTACCTTATTATTGCCCTTATTACCTTAGCCAGGCATCTTACTANAAGAAGAGTTAATCTAGAGCTTTATTTATATACTGCAGTACCTTATTATTGCCCTTATTACCTTAGCCAGGCATCTTACTATAGGCCTAAATATCTATTAGATTCTTACTAGTAAAGTAGGCTAACTAGCTAGTCTGCTTTAGCTAGTTAGTTATTTTATGCCTTAAGATACCTTTATTTATAACCTTTTATATCTCTTCTTATTTCTCCTGCTATAGTAACTATCCTTTAGTAATATAGGTAATTATTATCTAGTCTTCTAGCTAGATAACTATTATTGCTTTTCTTTTTCTTCTCCTTTTTCTTTTACTTCCCCTCCCTTCCTTCCTTTCTCCTTCCCCTCTTTTTACTTTATAAATATAGAAGTAATAGATTGCCCTCTTTAAACTGGTAAAGAAGGTCTATAGATATATAGCGGCCTAGAGGTCTGCCTAGGTCTTCCTCTTAGCTGCCTTAGTATTATACTTATTATTAAAGTGCATATATAGGCACTTCTAGCTTAGTATAAGGTACCTGCAGCCTGGCCAGGTATATATAAAACTACAGTAAATAGGGAGACCCTTAACAGGCTTGGCCAGGTTAAATAAGCCATACCTGGCTAGTTAATCCTCTCTTAGCCCCTCTTCTAGTAGCATTAGTAGCAGGCCCTTATAATGGCAGATAAGATTGCTACAGACTTAATAGCTAAGATCTAGGTGGCAATCCTTTAGATAGCCTTCTAGGTTATAGAAATAGACTGCATAGCTATAGAAGGCATAGATTAGTAACTGATATTCTTTATTATAAAGAAGCTACCTTCCTTTGCCCTTTTCTCTTTCTAGCCTGCCTGTTCTTCTTCTTATTGCCTAGGTATTGCTATTAGTATTGCTAGGTAGTAAGTCTGGCAGGTGCTGTTAGGCCATTATAGCTATAGTTAATTGGTTAGGTTATATATATAATTAGATAAATTAAGCTAATTAGTTATAGCCTTTTTAAATTAAGATAGGATAAAGAAAAAAAGAGAGAGGTAGTATAAATAGATAGATAGACTATCCTAGCCTCTTTTTTTCCTTTTCTATTTTATATTATCTATCTATCTTTTTTCTCTTATTTTACTTTTTCTATTTTTTTATTTCCTATCCTAGTTTACCTTAAATTAAAGTAGAGACTTAAGGTTAACTTTAAGTCTGTAATTAGCTGCTTATAAGGTTAGTAGTTTAGGGTTAGTAGTTTGGCCCCCCTATTATCTATCCTGTCTTTACCAGATAGGGTTTCCCTGCATTACTATTAGCCTGTGCTATTTTTAGAGGTTGGCAGTTTGGCCTAAACTACTAACAGCCTATCAGTTAGGATATAGGTAATAGAAATAAAGTAATATTAATTAGTATAGGCAGGAGCCAAGGAGATAATATTACCTCCTATTATAACTTATATTAGGTATTATTTTATATATTTCCCTTTATATATAATAGTAATATAAGAGGCATAATTACTAGCTATAAAATAGAAAAGTAAAGGCACTTAGTAATAGTATATATATATATCTTATAGTTTTTATAATATCTATATATAGATAGGTTAAGCAGTTAATAATATACTATACTCTTATTAGCTATTCCTAGTTATTTTATTAGTTGTAATAAGTATCTTTATTTAGATAATATAAATATATAATAATCTATATACTTATCAGATAGGTAAGAGATCCTAAATAAAAGGTCTTAAAACATTAATACTTTAATTAGGTAAGGAGACTAGGTATAGAAGCTATAGACTTTATTTATAAAATCTATACTAATAACTAAGATAGTGCTAATGTTTAAAACACGGCTTTACTCCTAACCTTAAGATTTATATGTCTTTATGTTACTCTTTAGTATTAGGACATTAAGTAGAACTAGTATCTGTATTTATTCTTTATTATATTAGCTTAAGGAGACTAATAAGGATTATATCTGCGTTTATTTATAATATTATTAGTTACTGCTGTAAGCTATTAATAAGGGTATAATGTTATTTTGTAAGTAATATTTTAATATAGTTTAGTCTGGGATAAATTTAACTATAAAAGATATAAAAGAAAGCAGTATATATACCGTAAATAGTAACTAAAATGTTAATAATAAATATTAGAAGATTAATTATGCTTTTGCCTACTGCTATATATTACTTTTGCCTTACCTTTTGCTATAGTTAATTTTTAACTAATTTTAATTATATTTTCTAGCCGACCTTTAAATTTAACTAAGACATTCACGATCCTGCTAACCCTATCCCTACTTGCACAACTAATAATATAATGCCTAATAATTACTAGCTATATTATTAAATAATTTAGTAGATATAATTTAATATCTAATTATACTTCTTTACCTAACTTTTAAATTTAATATTAGGGTTTATATTATTATTATTATTATTATTACTATAACTGCTATTACTACTACTAAATTTATTTTTTTTACTTTTAGTCTTTATCTCTGCCTGCCTTTTCTCCCTTTACTCTATCTTATTAATATTAACTTTATAAACTACCTTATTTAGCTATAAATATAGGCTATATATACTAATATCCTTAATAATACCCTATACCTATTACTAAAATAATAATACTAACTATAAATACTATATTAATAACTTACTTACTTTATATAATAAATATTAATAAATAACCTTAGCCTATCTTATAGCCTAAAATAACTTATAATATAATATAATAAAATATATTAAACTATTATATATAAATATATTATATATATTACTATTTATTATATTCTTATATTAAATACTTAAAATTTCTATAGCCTATACTAGCTAGCTAGATACTATATATATTAATAAAAATATCCTTTCTATTAACTCCTTTACTATCTGCCTATATAACTATATTACTTTAGCTTAAAACGGCTTCCTATCCTCTTTCTTATAATTAAATTAAATCTTTTAATAGCCTAGGGAATTAGTAATTTACTATAAACTCTAATTCTTGCCAGCTTCTAACTATATATAGTTATAGTTATCTTTTAAAAATAAATACCTTACTTTATCTTTATTATAGTTATCTTTAAATAATAACTATAAGATTTACAGTAACTAGCTAATATTATCCACTATAGCTAATATTATTATTAACCTTTATACTTTATCCTTTAATAAATATAATATCTCTATTAACTTGCCTATTTAGAATTATACCTAGCAGTGCTTAATGCAGTCCCTAACCTAATTAATTATCCCCCTAGCTAGTATATTAAATTAGATATATATATTATATATATATGCCTTATAAATCCAATTTATTAGCATTACCTTAGCCCTAGCATTACCAGATATAACTATTATAAACTGCTATACCTTCTTATATATAATGCAAAATATACTTATAGCCTCCTCTTCTGCCTCCTCCTAAGCCTCCCTCTTATCTAATAACCCGCCTTCTTACTACTACTTATCTATCTTAGCCTGCTTTAACTAGGCTACCTTGGCCTATCTCTCTATATATAATTAATATATAACTATAATATAGGCAATCTTAATAATAGCAGAATATATAGGTATATAATCTAATATATCTATTTAATTACTATCCTTTTAAATATCTATTACTGCTAATTTACTAATAATAATATTATAATACTTTCTAGCTACTAAATAGTAATTTAATAATACTATTACAGTCTGTAATATTAACCTATTTACTTAATTTACTTTTAATAGCTATATATCTAGATTATTAATATATACTTTAATAATTTTACTTAATTTATTAAGTAACTCGCTCTGCCACTTTAATAATTAATACCTAGGCCTATCTTTATCTACTATAGCCTTTATATAATATANTAATATTATAATACTTTCTAGCTACTAAATAGTAATTTAATAATACTATTACAGTCTGTAATATTAACCTATTTACTTAATTTACTTTTAATAGCTATATATCTAGATTATTAATATATACTTTAATAATTTTACTTAATTTATTAAGTAACTCGCTCTGCCACTTTAATAATTAATACCTAGGCCTATCTTTATCTACTATAGCCTTTATATAATATATATAATATACTAACTTAGTTTATATAGCTATATAATATACCTATATATTATCCTCTATTTAGTTATTAAATAGCTGCCTTGGCTTCTTATTTACTTCTTTTTATTATGCCTTAAATAATACCTAGCTACTAACCTATACTGGCATGGCTATAGTATAGGCTTGGCTTATTACCTGTATTAAACTATCTTATATTAACTATAATATATATTTATATTTACTTACTAAATTAATTAACTGCAATATAGCTTTTAGGTTAAATCCTTTTAAATATATTACTTACCTAATATACTCTAATTATATATTAATATTTATCCTTATATTAGCTGCTTTAATCTTTTCCTTATCTTCTATTTTAAATTAGTGCTATTACTACTCTATTACCTAGTTTATTTAGTTAATAATGGCTGCCTTCTTAGGCACTACTTAGCTAGCTTATTTACTAAACCTAACCTTAAACTAACTACTACCTAGCCTATTATTAAATAACTATTAATACTAGACCCTAATATACTATAGTACCTGCTATACCTTTATAGCCTGCTTCTAGGCACTTTCCCCCCTCTTATAGGGATTAACCTATTTATATTCTTCTTAGTAATGTTTTTATATACCTTATATTATACTAACTATATATAAATACCCTTCTTTATTATATTTAAGCTTCTAGCTTAATAGATAGATATATAATATAAGGTTAATTATTAGTAGTAGTAATAGCTATATTATTAAATTACTTTACTTTTAAATAATGCTAGGGTTATATTAGATTATTACTATAATCTTATTTCTTTTTTCTATTAAAATTAACTTATAATACCTCCTTAAATATTACTTTACTTTCTTCTTAATATATATATATTAATATACTTTATAAATAATAAATAAAAACTTAAGTAGTTTTATAAATAGCCTTATATTATTTATAATTAATACTATTAACTTATAACTATTAAATAATAATACATTAATTATTAATTACTTTATTTTNTTCTTAATATATATATATTAATATACTTTATAAATAATAAATAAAAACTTAAGTAGTTTTATAAATAGCCTTATATTATTTATAATTAATACTATTAACTTATAACTATTAAATAATAATACATTAATTATTAATTACTTTATTTTAGTAACTATTAATTATTATTTATATTTATTAATATACTTACTTTTATAATTACTATAACTTAAACCTTAATCTTAACTTAGTTATATATATTACTATAAGTTAATAACTACTATAAACTAATAGACTATAATAATATTAATATAATATATAGTTATACTTATTATTATAACTTAGCTATCCTTATAAATTACTTTAGCTTAATTATTATTTTTTACTTATATTTCTATTATATTCCTTTACTTATACCTAGGTATATTAGAATATATAGACTAACTTAAGGTAATTAATTTATTAATTGCTTTTTACTTTTAATAATACTAAATGCAATTAATTAAGTTTTAAACTAATTATAATATTATAATACTTAGTTTTTATAGCTTAAAATTAAAATATAATATATTCTTATAATTATAAATTAATATATTACTTTAAAAGTTATTTTTTCTAACTTTTAATAATAGCAACCTATATCTATTAGGGGCAATGGATTTAGGTCTTTATTTTTATTAGTATGGTTTTATTTTATATATATTTTCTATTAGATTCAGATCTGTATCTGCCTTACAGCTAGGATAGGTCCCTGTCTTTATTAGCATGGTTTTATTTTTCTATTAGATTTAGATCTGTATCCGCCTTGCAGCTAGGATAGGCTTTGAGGACAAAAGCCCCTGAAGAGGGAGCATCGTGTTACAATTCGTGCCTGTAACAGCGTTATAAGGCTCTATAAGGCAGCTGTGGCATACCTATAATTGCTTGCATAGCGATTATGGCCCGATCTTTTGCCCTATAGCTTAACGGCTTATATAACTATTATACTAGACCTATTACTAAAAGTAAGGCTTTATCTAATCTTTTATATTATACTGCTTAAATTAATAGCTAATATAATATAAGTTAAGACTAGTAATAAACTAAAGGAAATTAAAAGACTAGAGACTTATAAAGTAAAGGCAATTAGGAAAATATATAAGGAGAATAATAAAAAAGAATATTTAGTTAAATAGAAAAACTACTTAGAAAGCAAAAATATATAAGAACTAGCTAAATACCTTATTAATACTTAATAACTCTTAAGGAATTTCTATTAATATTAATAAAGAAAACCTTACCCTAATTAATAATATTAGTAGCTCTTAATAATTAGGCCTTAATAGTAGCAAAAGACTCTATATTATCTAAAACCTTAAGATTATCTATAGTCTTAATATTATAATAAAGTATCTTATTACTATATTCTTATAACTATTACTTCTAATAATAAAGATATATTAGATAACTTAAATACTTATTTACTTATTATTATAATTATAATAATTTAGTATTAGCTACTTCCTCTTTATATTTTAAATAATACTTCTCTATAGTAAAATAATTAGCTATAAAAAGAATTAAACCTAATATATAAAGGAAAAGACAGAAAAACAAGTAATAAACCTTTAAGAATTAAAATACCCTTACTATCGCACTAACAACTGCAACAAGTATACTGCATATACTTAGAATGGCCTTCCTTAGGCCAACACTTTAAACCCCAAGGCTTACAGTAACTGCACAGCATAATGAGAAAACCGCAACTTGCATAGATAATTATAAGTCTAAGTTAGCATGTATTAGGATAATATGGAAAGAAGGGCGGATATGCAGGTCTTAAGGATAAGACTAATAAAGGGAGGGAGATCGTGTTATAACCTAATAAGGGGAAGCGCTTATATTACATATAACCTACTAATAATCCTACTAATTACATAAGGACTTATAATTAAACCCTATAATACCTATAAGCCTTGCAGAGCGGCTTATAATATTAACTTATAACTTACTATAAGCCTAACTTATAATACTATAAGCTACTATATTATATATATATATATTTATTTAGCAGTAAATAGAACTTAGCTTACTAGCTATTAATAAGACTTCTTTACCTTAATAAGCCTAACCTATACTATTAACTATTAAGAGATATAATACTTTACTATTACTTAGTATAACGCCTTATAACTCTGTAAATATAAAACCTAGTATGGACTAGTTTACCTATTTAGAACCTATCCTATTATATTATTTTTATTATAAATTACTTAATAAGACTTATAATTAAGCTTATAGTTTATATATAAATATTAACTTATTATTATAAGTTATTATAAGTATATAAATTATATTTATTAGCACTTTTATAAATTCTAGCTTACTAGCTATTAATATAACTTCTTTATATTAATTAAGCTTAATATATATTATATTTACTATTTAGAAATATAATACTTTAATAATACTTTATATATGCCCTATGCTATCTGCTAATAATAAACCTAGCAAGGCTTAGTTTAATATAATTAGACCTAACTATTATATCTTGCCTTATTAAATATTAAATCTAGCCTATAAAGGATAACCTATAACTAGGCTTTAGTTTTAGTAAAGCTTTAGATATAAAGTCCTTACTATTAACTAAATAGGTATTTTCTACTTTATTATAAGACTAGTAGCTTTATTATAATAATAATAATTTTAAGTAATTTATTCTAAAATAGCTTAGCTTAGTATATATATTATAGCTATAGGGTTATCTTACTTATACTAATAGCTATAATATAGTTAATTTAGGTACTTTTAAATAATCTCTTTATAATATAATTATTCTAATATTATAATTAGTATTTTTAAAGAGATAAAGGTAATAAAGGTTTCTAACTTATTAGGCTTATATGCCTCTATAAGTTAATAGCCAGGGTATATAAAATATATATATTGCTATATATAAAGTATTAACATAGCTTAAAGTTAAAACTCTATAATATGGAAAAAAAACAAAGTTAACTAATAAAATAATAAGATTACCACTTTAGCTTATACTTTACTAGGGGTATATTATCTAAAGTCCTCTTTTAGGTAAAAGTAGAATGCGGGGTTATTATAGGGGCTGCCAGCTAATGATATTGTAAAACGTCCACTTTCAGTGAAAATGGGAAGTTCGATAATGATGTAGGTTATTGTAATTAATATGCAGCCAATGCCTAACTGACATATGCTCTACTTTATCAAACGCCAATGGAGGGTCAAGCAGTTAGGAACTTCCCATGGCCAGGCCACCTGTCGAAAGGTCTTGTTGCTTTTCTTTTTCTCTCAGCCCCTGTCAAGGTTGCAGAGGAAAGAAAAGTTCACAGCAGCCGAAATGAAATCGCGCAGCCTAGACCATCGTGTGCTTGGGTGTCCGCCTAGGCATTGTCAAAAAGATTTCAGTGCTAGCTTTGACTGCACGTTGGTTGAATTGAGTGTTTTTTTCAGATCCTTGGCTGCCTAACTAAGATGGGAATCTCCCGAGTCGGCGTGGACGGGAGTATGCGTGTGGAGTGTCAGAACTGGCGTGTGAAAAGGGGTGGGGGCCAAGACAAGGGGCAAGGACGTGGGTAGAAATGGATACCCATGGTCCCTGTTTATCTAACTAGCTGTGCCTGACCAGGGGAGCCCACCCCCGGAGCACCGGGCCGCTCACCACTATCAGATGGGTGAGGGGGAGAAAAGGAGCATTATCCTCCGACACCCGCTTCTGGAAGGAACGGGGACTTGTACAGCAATCTCAGGTGAAGAAAGCGCATCAACACGAGGCTCACCGAACATAGGGCAAAAGTATAACGGTACAAGCCAACAAACTCGAAATGCCGGTGTTTTGTAAATGTTGTTTGGCTCTCGTAGAATGAAGGACTATAAGTTTGTTTGGGATAGAGGAGTCTATTTTGTTGCGGATTAATAGTAAGCATTCTGGGATGGCTTATAGACAACATATAAATAAGGGCCCAGTCTCTGTTATCTAAAATAGACAAGGCTTATTTTATTTAATACTAACCCCTATAAGGGCATACCTTATTTTAATTTCTTTTAAAGTGCCTAATATAGTATTTAAACCTAAAGTATATTAAACTTATTATATTAATAATAGCTAGAGAAAAAATAAATAAATTTAAATATATATATTAAATATAATATTATTAATTTATAAAAGTTAAATTATTTAATAATATTACTTTTTTTATTTTATAAAGAGTTATTTTTAATTTTTAATTTTTAATTATTTCCCCTTATATAATTATTAAAAAGTTAATTAATATTATATTATTATAAAGCTATAAGCTAAAGAGGTTATTATACTATATAAAAGGGTTAATAATTAAAACATAATATTAATAAGTTTTTAAAAGCTTTTATTTTAATTATTTTAATTTTTAATATTTTAAAAAAAGCTATTTATTTTTTTTATAATTATAATAAAATTAATAATAAAATTAATTTTATAATTTTAAGTATTTTATGCTAAATAGCCTTTATTAATAAGTATTTTTATTAATATATATATTATTATTTTATTTAAAAATATAATTAATTTTATAATAAAGAAATTAAAGTATTTTATACCTTTAGAGATATTTAAAATTATATTAGTTATAAGTTAATTAAAGTAAATAAAAGGCTTTAAAAGCTTATTTTAGGTAAATGTAAAAGTAATTAATATATTACCTAAAGTGTATTTAAGCTATATTATTTAGAGTTAGTTCTACCTATGAGCTAATACAAACTGCAGACCTTACCTCGTGGCACCCAAACACAGCATCGGTCCTCGGCCATTTTTCTTAGCTGGTCATGGCTCTCATTGGTATATAAATGCGGCTTCTGCTGTGTTTTCGAGATCACGGTCACGGAAGTTCTACCCACGGCCTTCACCAATCGTCGACTGGGGATTCGACATCATGGTTTCCTACCGCTCTTCATGGCTTCTGGCCCTAGCGCCTCGTGAGTCTGAACATGTTCCGCTTCGACAGCTTTAGAGTGCTGACCTTAAGAAGTTACCCAGTATGTGTCTGCTCAGCAATCAGCACCCGCGGCTTACACCGATCCAGACACTGGGATCGTGTTCGACACATGGACCGCCCCAAGTATGACTTTCGGCTTCAGTTTCCCCGGAAATGGACAGACCACAAACGCCAATGAGTTCATTGGATACCTCGTAAGGCAATATTTAAAAACAACGGCTTTTCTTTTCTGACCATGTAAACAGAATTGCGCCACTCCCAACGGGGAGGGCACCGGATGGTGCGGTCTCTCCTACGGCGGACCCATGACAAACTCGCTCTTGCTCTTTGCCTACCCTCACGATGGCAATATCCTTACCACCTTCCTTTGGGCTAACGCCCAGGTCGAGCCTGGCCCGTACGAGGGCGAGGCTACTCTGACCCAGATCTCTTCCAGCATCACTGAGGATGGCTTTACTCTTATCTACCGCTGCCAGGGATGCACTTCCTGGTCACAAGACGGAAACTCCGGCCAATTGGCGACCACCTCTCCAGTCGCCGTTCTCGGTTGGGCCCACAGCACCACGAATGTGATAAACCCTGAGTGCCCCCGTGAGGCTCAGATGGTCCAGCACGAAACCCAGAGCATCTTCGGTGGCCAACTTACTGGCAACGCTTTCAATAATGAGTACGATAAGTGGGCTGAGCTCGCCACTAAGGTTGTCGATGGCAACTGCGACGGCGGTGGTGAGGAGCCCACTTCCACCGCCACCGGTGAGCCTACCACCACCGCTGCACCACCCACCGGTATCCCCGTCCCTGACGAGACGTACGATTACGTTGTTGTCGGCGGTGGTGCTGGTGGTCTCCCCGTTGCCGACCGTCTCAGCGAGGTTGGCAAGAAGGTCCTTCTCATCGAGAAGGGACCTCCATCCTCTGGCCGTTGGGGCGGTAACCGTAAGCCAGACTGGCTTGAAGGCACCAACCTGACTCGCTTCGATGTTCCCGGTCTATGCAACGAGATCTGGGCCGACTCTTCCGGCATTGCCTGCCCCGATACCGATCAGATGGCCGGTTGTGTTCTCGGTGGAGGCACCGCCATCAACGCTGGTCTGTGGTGGCGTCCCAACCCAGAAGATTGGGACTTCAACTTCCCCGATGGCTGGAAGGCCAAAGATATGGCCAAGTACGAGGAGCGTGTCTTCGGTCGCATTCCTGGTACACGTTTCCCATCTATGGATGGCAAGCTATACCTCGACCAGGGCTTCAAGGTTATCGCTAGAGCAATCGACCAGGCCGGTTGGGATGAAGTGAACGCTCTTGAGGAGCCGGCCGCGAAGAACCGTACTTATACCCACCCGCCCTTCATGTTCTCCGGAGGTGAACGCGGGGGCCCCCTTGCTACCTATCTCGTCTCTGCCAACACGCGGAACAACTTCAAGTACTGGACCAACACCCAGGTCAGGCGTGTCGTTCGCTCCGGTGGTCACGTTACCGGCCTTGAGGTCGAGCCCTTCGCTGGCGCCGGTTATGTCGGTACCGTCAAGCTCACTCCCGAGACTGGTCGCGTCGTTCTTGCGGCTGGCACTTTTGGTAGTGCTAAAATTCTCCTTCGCAGTGAGTGTTGTCTTATCCGCACGCTGTCAGAGTTTGTTGGTTCTAATCATGCTTCATAGGTGGTATTGGCCCAGATGACCAGCTTAACATCGTCGCCAACTCTAGCCGCGATGGTGGCTCCATGATCGCTAAGGATCAGTGGATCAACCTCCCTGTCGGCTACAATCTCGAGGACCATACCAATGTAAGTGCATATTGCAGAGTCATCAGATTGTCAGGCTAACAGTATGGTAGACCGACACAGTTATCAAGCACCCCGACGTTGTGTTCTACGACTTCTACAAGGCCTACGATGACCCTATCCCAGCTGATGAGGAGAAGTACCTGGGTCAGTGTGCACGATCATCTGCAACTCAGCTGTCAAGACTAACTTGGAGGTAGATGAGCGCTTCGGCATTCTCGCCCAAGCTGCCCCTAACATTGGCCCGGTCATCTTTGACGAGATTTCTGGTGCTGATGGCCGCGTCCGCTCCATGCAGTGGACCGCTCGCGTTGAGCCCAGTCTCGGCGAGACCAGCAACAGTAAGTGCCACTTGACAATCGATGCAATATATCAGACCAGACCTAACTCGTGAATCAGAGTCCATCACCATTAGCCAGTACCTTGGCCGTGGTGCCAAGTCACGTGGCCGCATGACCATCACCAGTGCCCTCAACACCGTCGTCTCTGGTAACCCCTACCTCAATAACGCAGAAGACAAGAGGGCTGTTGTGACTGCCCTTGACAACCTTCGTGAAGCTCTTTCTGGCGTGGAGGGTCTGGAGTGGCTCCAACCTGCTCCTAATGTCACCTCGCAGCAATACGTCGACGATGTAAGTGGTTCATGAATCTTTGAGGATATTCACGGCCTGGTCTAATGGTACATACAGATGGTCGTCTCGTGGAGCAACCGCCGTGCCAATCACTGGATTGGAACCAACAAGCTCGGCAAGGATGACGGTCGCCAAGGCGGTACTGCCGTCGTTGACCTTAACACCAAGGTCTATGGCACTGACAACCTCTTCATCACTGACGCCTCCATCTTCCCAGGCATGGTCACCACTAACCCCAGTGCCTACTTCGTCACCGCCGCCGAGAGGGCCAGTAACGCTATCCTAGCCCTTCCCGTCTCCAAGGCCCAAGGGCAGTACCAGCAGTGCGGTGGCATTGAGTGGACTGGGAGCATGCAGTGTGGCAAGGGCTTCCACTGCAAGACGCTCAACCCCTACTACGCTCAGTGTTACCCCGATGCCTAAATTATGAAGTTGGTAGGGACTGCACTGCATTAGGCAAATCACTTCATGTATATACTTTCATCACAGTTCTGACATCTTGATACACAATGGCAGGTCCTCGACTAGTGACATCGATTGAGAATCCTCTTTGTCTTCGTGGCATTCACTCCATCATCCCCGTGATTAGTCGACATAGGTTGGGCGCTTCAGTAGTCCTTTGTCAGGCGCGGTAATATCTATCCGCACATGGGCCACGAAGTATATTCGCCCTTCCTTCAGATTCAATGACTTGTCTCCGCAACCTACCGTGACGCTATCCTTTGTCGCAATTAGGATACTGGCGCCACCCTTACCCAGCACCTCATTTCGGTCTAGACCTCGGCTTCGGGACCTGGTTACCTGCGGTTCGTCCAAAGGTTACGCTAAATATGCTTAGAAACAAACATACCAAGTAACCTAAGACGGTTATTGCTAGCCGACAATCGAGTATCGAGATTGGAGGGTTACGGTGCTATAGAGCACAGCCACGAGTCATCATCCAGCCAACAGCGTAAGAAACATCAGACACCAATATTACTTTAGCCAGCACTCCTTCAATACAACTCATAATGGTAGATGCATAACCCTGATGAGGGGACAGTCGCACGCTTGGTGGAGCCTCGGAGGCTGCTCGCCCGCGTTCGGCAGTCTCTTTTCGGCAGCCATCGGAGGCACGATCTGCGATGCCGATTGCCCAAAAAGGATGTCATCTAGACTCAGATGCCATATTATGACTTTGCTCTGCGCGTAAGAGGCGTCAGAAACGCAGTGGGAGTGGTTAAGAGTTGATGCAGTGTGGCTACAGATAGTACGTTAATCCGGGGGGTGCCGGGCAATTTCCAGTGATCGCGGCTAAAGTCAGAACATCCAAACCATCCACGGTCTGGACTGTTCTGAGTGTTTCTGATAGAGTCTTTTCCTTTACAGAGGACCTTGGACGTTTAGTAGAAGGAAGAAGGGATTCCGAGGCTTGTTCTGGACAAGCGAAGCGGAGAACTGCAGGCAAGGAGGCCCGGCAGTCGAGGCGAGAGACCATGGTTGGCTCTGCGAGACATGCATTTGCTCGCCTTCGATGCTGTAATGTCTCTGGAAGAATACATCAGTGGCTTTGGGTCATGAGTCGTGTGCGCCCAAGGTCAAACGGTGCCTGGATCTTCGAAGCTGTTAAGATCATGCTTCCTGCTTGGCGAAGTTGAAAGCTACAGTTATGCGAAGATCTAGGAGATGCGCTTATAGATAAGACCCGATTTAATTCACTGACAAGAGGTCATCAGCCAAAAGAAGTAGGCAAAGCCATGCATGGATTCGGAACAGAGGCATGCCAAGCCGATCTAAAGGTCCTCCTCCTCCCAAATCTCCCTCCCATCTGGCACTCTCTGTTGTCCGCCTGGATGAGCAGTTATATCCATCTGCCAAGCTGATTTTTCGTGTTCGCGAGTCCGCATCCCTGGTCTGTCCAAGATATTCCCGGCTATATATAAAACGTACCGCTTGCACCAGAGTGCCCAGAGAAGCCTATAGCCGGCCTACTATAACCCCATCTCCACGTTTACTTAGCCATTCAGATTGAGTACTGTGCCCCTGATTGGCTAGATCTTCTGGAACGGAAGTACTTGTTTCCCTCGGGCCTGGTCGTTGCAGGGGGCCCTTTGGGCCACCCTAAAAGAGGTCAAAATGTGCCAACCTTTCCTGCCGGTAACAGGAAGATTGCCTAGGCGCTCTCGAACTCCTTAGGATCATACTCTACACCGAGATCCTCTGCTGCGTTGCGAAGCCAGGCGTTATCTCTGTGGTCCTTTTCTTTCGCAAAGACAGTATCAGCTAGCTTCTTGGCTAGGTCTACACAGGGTTTTGAAATCGTGAGAATAGTGCGGTTCAGTGGTAGGTTTTAGATGAAATGGTCTTTGAGCTGCCGTTAGATCGCTGGGCGTGAACTTTTGCGGCTAAGTGGCTAGTGGGGATAACTTCGTTAGGTGCACAGAGGAGGATGCTAACACTGCTGCTCTTACAATGGGCTGTGCGACCAGAACGGTAGATATAGTTATTGGCCGTGCGAGGAATGTAGTAATAGACAAATTACTTAATGTTTTTAATATCTAGTCCTCGGGCGGTAATATTAGTTATAATAAGAATAATACTATAAGTATAACATACACAATAAGCATGCCAATCAGACAAGCATGCTAATCAAAAATCTCAACCTTCTTTAAATAAATCGCAATAAAAACACTATAAACTATCTAATTAATTAATTATAGTTACTATACTTATCTCTAGAGGCCTTAATTCCCTCCTAATAGGTTCTTATATTATATCTAGTCTTGCTGCAAGTTCTGCATTACCGAACCCTCAGTTGTACTGAACTTCCTTGACTACCACTTCTAGATAATTCAGCCATTACCTGCATATCTATATCCATCTGATTAATTAGATCCTGACCTTCCTGTATAGTCAGACTCCCTCTATTCTGCAGGCAGGTCCTTTTGCCCTATACTATTAACTAAGTATCTTATTTGCCTGTTAAAGCTCTCGGTTCTTAGCCCTTAATAAGGCAATCTTATGCATATTTCTCTTTACTGCCTTAGTAAGAGACTAAAGAGGTTTAAGAATTGACTCTGGGGAGCTACTGTGATATCTTCTAATTCGTCTCTGAAGGTATTTAGACTGAGATCTAGCCTCAGGCTCCCTAGCTTGCCTGCCCTGCCCTGCCCTGCCCTGCCTCCTAAGCATAGTTAATAATACTAAATAGGGCCTTAAGATGAAGGACATAGACGATGCCTGCAATATTAATACCTATACCTAGAGCTGCAGTAGCCATAATATAAGGACTTTTGCTGTTAACCTATGCCTAGAAGCCCTGCTCATGCTAGGCAATAAAGTACGCATTACTATTATCGCGCTTAGCATGATAGTAATGGTAATCAAGCTATTAGGCAAGTGCTTTGCATTTCGCGTGGCTAATGCAGTATAAGACCCCCTTCTCCCCCAGTAATAGACGCCGGAGCCAGGCATCATCCACTAGCTTCTTTACCTTTATAATGCGCCGTCCATTATAGACACAAATAACTAAGTACTACATATTTAGCCAATAACTCGAAGCCTATATATAAAGCGGAGCCTAGAGCTATATAGCTTTTTTAAAGTTGCGCTAATAAAGCAGCAGCAGGGTCCTAGTAAGAAAGATAAAGAGATACCCTAGGCTTTGCAAGAGAATAAGGCCCTAGTGCTTTATATAGTAGGTTTTAGCCGCTATAAATATCAGGTAGTATTTATTAATAATTACTTAGTCTAGCCTTTTATTAATACTTAAATTAGCAGCCTACTATAAGAAGTTATTAGTAATAGCTACCTTAGCTAATACTAGTATAACCCTAGGCTAAGATTTATATGCCTTAGGCTAAGACTTATAATCTAGGCTAGTATTGATGTAGTATATAACTAGCTGTCTCTTTAACTTGGTATATAAAGCTACTATAATAGTTATGCCTATGCCTGCCAGCATAGCCAGAACTATAAAAACCAAGCTCTTCCTGCCACCTATCGGCAGCACAGTAACTAGCAGGCTCTGCTTTGCTGCTAATAGCCTTACGGCCTCTTCTTATTAATATAACTAAAACTAGGCACTATTATTATATAGGATGGCTTAGAGTGCTTATAGGATCTAGTTATCTTTCTTATCCTCTGCTACTATTATACCTACTTTTAACTTTTTAAGCAAAGCGATCTTAGCCTACTTCTAAGAAAGTTAATACTTCTCCTCTCTGCTAGACTTAGCCCTACCTTTATACTTTAAGAGAGAGGTAGGTAGCAGCAGCTCTAAGGCTAATAGCTACTGCAGGTTATAGTTAAGGAACTTATGCTAATAATAACTTACCTGCCTAAATATATTTAAAGACTTAGCTATTAAATGCTTTAATATATTAATTATAATACTATAGTTAGCGGCTATCTAGCTAGTATAGCAGGCAGCTAGGTTATCTGGTTTCTTATACTACTTTAATTTATTATTATTGCTGCTATCCTTGAAGTCTGCCTGAGTGGCCCCCTGGTTATCTCTTTAGGTGGCACAAGGCATCAGGGAGGTCACAACTAGGGTCGGGGGCCAATTAAAATAATCGCAACAATCAGTACATTTTACCTATACCTAAATTAGCATATAATAGAGGTACTAACAGTTAGCATTATTATAAATCGCTATATTATATACTTTATAACTATACCTAGTCTTCTAGCACCCCTAATTTCTTAATATCGGCTTAAGATAGCCTACTTTTTCCTTTCTTTTTTTAAAGGGTTAAGGCTGCCTTTGCCGGCAGCCCTTGCAAGCTAGGCAAGGCGAATAGCTGCCTCGGCAGATATAATTAATATCTCTTTATAGGTAATTTTGCCGTGCTTCTATATCCTTAATATCTTCTTCCTTCCCTAACTGGCTTCTCTTCCTTATACTGCCTTTAGCAGTATATATATTAAAAATCGCATTACAGATATATTCCTTCTAAGCTTATAGCATGCTATAGGGCTTCTAATAAGGGTATTAGGTCTTTTTTCTTAAAATAAAGCTATTTATAAGTATAACTTTAAGGAGGAAGCTCTAAAGTAATGCCTACTATAAACTATAGCAGAATTAATACTTATATATTATATAAGACCTTATCTAATTACTGCAATTTATATAACTTATTTTATTATTATACTAAGCAGTAATAATAGGTATAGGGATTATTTTAAAGCTATTCCTATTAAAAAGGCGCTATAGCTATTATGCCTCTGCCTTTATACCTTTCTTAGCTAGTAGCTTTTTCTTTTTTAATATATACTTATAAGGGGCGCTAGTATATATAATTAAAATAAAGAGCATTATATTACTATCCTTTTAAGTAATTTAAATAACCTAAGGGGAATAAAAAGGGATAAATTAATAAAGGAAATATAGCTAAAAGTTATTTATACTTATTTATCTTCTATTAGGATTAGTATAACCTTATTATATCTTAAAGGCATACTATTAGGAGCTTTGCCGGTCTCTTTTATCTGCTTTATCTCGGTACTAATGCCACAGTTAGGGCATACTATGCCTATAGCACCAAAGCCAAGCTACTAAAGGAGGCAGAAGAGCTGCAGTAATAAGAAGAGGTTATCTATAAAGATATAATATATCTAAGGAAGCAGCCTTTTTATTAGGTAAACTATAATACTTTATATATTACTAAGAGGTATCTCGGTCTATAGATTTCCCTTCTTACCTACTGGCTTTAGTATAGATAGGTTAATAATAATAGCAGTATATAGTAATGCCTTTATATGCTAAAGCTACTATAGAAAGAAGCCCTATTAGGCAATAACCTAGACTTTAAAGCCTATTAGTATAGGCTTTCCCTTAATAAGTATTATCTCTTTTAATCTGCCTATAAATAGCACTATATACTTATTTATAATTAGATTAATCCTTAGAAAATAGAGCTTATTTAATACCTTTTATATAAGGTTAGATTACTTTTTAGCTACTTAGAAGGTCTTTAGAAGATCCCCCTTATCTCTTATATTAACTTTAATATAGTTAAAAGTGTAAAAATACTAGCTAATTAATTAAAACTTCTATAAAGGCATAAACTTAATAATTAAGTAAAGAGGGCATTGATCTCCTAGGCTAGGTGCCTTTTAATAGTCCTTTATTAAGATTTCCTTATAAATTCCTAAGTAAATAATAACTCTAAGCTATATATAAACTATTATAAAAGAGAGGCCTTCCTACTTAAGGATATATAAGTATTTAGAAATAAGGGTATTTTAGTTATTAATAATGCTATTTTCTTAGAGATAAGAGACCTAACTATTAGTATATTTAATCTATAATTATATAAGGGAAATAGGTATAAAAACCTAAAATAATTAAAGGGGTTCCTTGGGTAGAGGGTTGATCTTAAAATTACGATATTCTAGCTTAAAAGGTTGAAAATCCTAACTGCGGCCCTCTTTGGGCAGAAAATTAGGCACGCCGGTAGGGTTACTTAAAGGAGGGGTCTTAAAGCTATAATTATCTAAGCTATCTTATATCTTTAAAGGGCTTATTATTTTAATTATAATAGGCTAGGGGCTATTTATATAAGGTTTTTAATAAATTTAGTAATAGAAAATCATTAAGCTATCTAACGAGAAGTTCATATACCCCGCAGGTACTAGTATAGTTAGTTAGCTAAGTAGGGCAAGTGACCTGTTAATGCCTTGTGCCACCCAAAGAGATAAGTATGTTTCTTGCTAATAGCGATAGTGATATGGCGCTAATCTTAGAGTGTAATCCTATGGCTGATGTAATGAGAGGTCTACTTCCCTATGGCCCTGGATATATAACTGCTCTCCTATAATCCTATCTCACTATACTAAATAAAGTTGCTCGGCGGTGCTATCTTACTATATAGCTCCTATCTATCTGCCTTATTTCTTAAATCCTTACTAGTTATATAAGGCTAAGTTAAAGCGCGTTAGTAACTATCTTTATATTTTAAAATTTATTTTAAATTATTATAATTCATGCCTGTAACAGCACTATAAGGCTTATATAAGGCAGCTATAGCATATCTATAATTGCTTGCATAGTAATTATGGCCCGATCTTTTACCCTGTGGCTTAACGGCTTGTGTAACTATTACATAAATCGGCAGACAAGTTAAGGGTAAGATTCTTAAACATTGCCTATAACTTTATAGGAGCTGCCTTTGCTTTTAATTTGCCTATCTTCTGCCTCTTGCTATTTTAGTTAACTTTAAACTATTTATTACCTAAACCTAAAAGGGAAAAATTATTAATAGCTAATTCTAGTAATTTATAGTAGTTTAGTAAGAGATATTAGGTATCTTATTAATAGCCTTCCTTTATATTTTAAATTAATTTATTAGTACTTTATAATATAATAAGCTTAAATCTTTTAAACTTAATATAAAATAATACTAAATATTTAATACTTAAGTTTATTCTACTTTAATATATTAAGATAAATAATATGTTTAATTATTAGTAATAAATATTATAACTAATTAAGCTAAGACTAGTTTTATAATATATAAAGGAGTTTTTATATTATTTCTATTAATTTACATTAGCTCTTTATAATAATATTATAATATTATATTTATAAGTATATAATAACTTTATTAGTAATATACCTAAATTAATATACTTAATATATAAGGATTTTATATTAAGGAAGTAAAATAAAAGGGTAAATTATATTAAATAAGCTTAATTCTATAATAAAACTTATAGTCTTAATATAATAGTAATTAAAATATTAAAGTATTATAGTTAAATTTCTAACTTCTTAAAAATTACAGTATGCCCCCCCTAAATGCTAATTATAACTAGCTCCTACCTTATATAATGCATGCTGACGTTCCTTATATCTGGCGCGCCTTATTAGATAGCAAGCTTTATAGCTAATTATAAAAACACCTTTACCCCTAGTAAAAACCAATTCTACCCCTGGTCCTAATTATCGCGCTCCCTGTCGAGTGACTTCGGAAATTCAACTCTACCCCCCTGCATAAATCAACTCTATCCCCTATAAAGCGGGGCGAAATAATCAACTCTACTAAAGTTGATTTTGGTATGTAGGACTAGGTTGCGCCTCTTAAAACTCCACGAAGTCCAATATCGGCCCCTCAGCATCCGAGAAGCTGTTTCCGACATGCACTTGTAGCTTACATTGAGATCTGCTGGATAGAGCTTCTCACACCCTAGGTATAGTATGTGGTATATTCCTGTAAATGCTTGAAGATCCTGTAGTGATCTTCCACGGCTCTAAGAGACTAATCGTAAGAGAATAAACCCCCGAAATTGAGGAACCTGCAACTTTATATTCTATTAGTGAAAATAATATTAGTATGTGCTTAATGTTAAAGGGGGGTTCAGGTTCAGCGTCAGACAATCCAACATAAAAGTTTCCCAAATGGGCCATTTCTGGCTTCATGTGGCGCATGCATAGTGTGTGGCTTGCTTCTAAAAGTCTTCCCCCTAATCTGGACCCTTAACGGTTAGATGCCTCGGACACTAACCTTGGTCACTTCTTCCCAGAAGGCCAGTTCTGCACTTCATAACTTCAGCACTAGAACTGGCTGAACAGGTGCTCTGTCCCTTATGACCCCACACCTGATTGAGTAAGTCGCAGGCTTCGTAGACGACTTCTCTTCCATCGTCAATGACTTGGGGGACAAGCTAATTTTCTTCTCTTCTTCCATGTTGTATCCTGCTGGTGGCGGTTGAAATTCCCTCGGAAAGGACTGTCCCATTGTTATCTCCTTGGTCAGCAGGATCGCCCCATCCTTCTCTTCGATCTTTCATGACTCTGACAAAGAGCGTATCCAGTAATACCGCCATGAAAGCTATTCCAGCTCCGAAAGAAAGTGCCGCCCTGAAACCAAGCGTTTGATCAATCCAAGACTTGTTCACCTGAGTTTCTATGATTCCAGCAAATCCTAGGCCGAGACTGTTGCCGTAGAGGTTCAATGTGCCAATGAGTGAAGCCGCAACCCCTTGCTCGCTTCGCTTGACGCTATTGCTAGCCACAATTTGAGCTGCAACGTAGACTAAATCGGGGCAGAAGGCCATAAATATAGTTGCTGGGAAAACTTGAGCCCAATACAGTTGTTGTACAGGCATTGTTGCCAAGAGGATATTCGCGACCATGATTGCTGTGCAACCGATGGCCAAAATCCACTGGGCTGCAAGGCGTGGAACTAGCCACGCTGCGACGAACGTACCTATGGTAGCCACAACGCCAAACGGAGTCCACTGAACACCAAACTGCAGTATGCTCTTGCCGCGCAGAAGCTGCAACCAAGCTACCATATACCAGAGAAAGATCCCATTAGACATAAAGCTAAGGAGCACAACGAGAAGTACAGCCGCGAAGGATGGCGCTGCCCATATGCCTAATGGCATAATCGGGGCCTTGGCAAATCTGTACTCCCAAATGCCAAAGAAAGTAAGCATTAGAATAGAGCTGAGAAGGAGAATAATCTCAAACGGCTCACCCCACCCGCTCTCAGGGGCTTGACTAGTTCCTCTTAGTATTCGCACCTCCCGTGTATTGTTTCTTACTTACTTGAATGCGACGTTGAAAGTAATCAGGCCACCGGTACCTAGGGCCGCTCCAGCCCAGTCAATTCGACCATTCTTATCCACAGGGAAGTCATGAGGAAGCAGTAGTGCCAGAACTCCGAAGATGACCGTGCCAAGAATTGACCTACAGCTGTTAATTTTTGACGGCTGTGAGAGGAATGAGCTGCGTACAGGCTGAAGAAGATCCAATTCCAACTGGCATATTGAACGAATACCCCCGCCCATATAGCGCCAATATAGCTCCCGATTGGTGCAGAGGCTCCGAAGAAGCCAAGCGTAATGTTTCGCAGTCTACCAGGTGGTATGGTCGTGCTGATAAGGGCTACAGCATTGGGCATGATCAACGCACCGCCAATGCCGGATAGAGCGCGAGCGACGTTGAACGAAACAAGGCTGGTGCAAAACCCATTGGCGAGAGTGCAGATAACAAACCAAACTGCACCGCTAATCAAAACATGTCTGTGGCCATACACAGCCCCAAGGCGGCCGCTGACAAGGACGAAAGTACCTTGCGTCAAGCTAAACCAGCAGTGGAGTTTATTAAGAAGGATTCGAGACAAACAACGCTTGGAGGAAGACATACGGATAGGAAGCTGCAGCCCAATTGGCTTTCCCAGGACCAACTGGCGCGCCTAATGCTTTGCTGATTTCCAGACCAGCCGCGAAACCAACCATGTTTGATATCATCTGGCTTTGTAAATACCGCATCTGGTAGAAAATTCTGGATCGCTATAACTCACTTGAACCATATTGCTAGATACAATGAATATAGTTATTATAAGACTGCGCCCAGTGGTTATGGTAGTCGTAGGGATAGCTTCGAAGGATTGTCGGACCTCTTCATGTGATCGGTCAACATTGTTACACATATTACCGGAGCGCCGGATCTCAGATGAAATCTCCATTTTAGCATGGGCAGAGTGGCTACTTGTGTATGTGCAACGGTAATTCTGCAATTGCGGGTGGCAAGAAGAATATATACTGAGATAGCCCATGGTGTATACTGGTCTTGTTGCTGTCCTTAGTGCCGGGTAAGTGGCCCGGATTGCCGGTTGACATACAGGCCAGCTGAAAACAACTGTCAGCCGAGTGGGGTTCATGTGCGCTGGTATCCAAGCAAATCAACTCCTGCGCCTTCTGGACAACAATTAAAGCTGGCCCATCCAATGAAGGCCCATGAAACAAGTACCACGTGGCTGTTCTGCCGTAGTTTTTCCGGTCTCTCGAACGCCTGTCTTTCGGCTCCGACTTCCCCGTCTACACTTTTAATGGTGCTTATTAGCCCAATTATCAATTGCCGCATCAAGCAAGCCCCGCAAGGCGGTGAAAGCACTGTGCCATAATCATGCCCTGGTAGTAAGCAATGTGTCGCAGGCCGGGCATGGTCACAACGAGCCTCAGGAATAACAGCCCTTAGTAATTAAGCTAGATAATTTAAAGTAAAACCTATAAGATGGAATACCTTATACAGAAGATAGAACTAATTAACTTACTACTGCTGTTTATTATAAATAACCTGGCCTTTAATTTATTTTAAGTATATTTAATATAATAGTTATAAGCCTAGAGACTTTTTTATTATATTATATATAATATTTATTACTATTGCTAGCTTTTCTATTGACTTAGATATAATAAAATCTTTCTTTTAATAGGAAATTCTCTTTAGAGGAACTAAAATAAAGTTAGATTAGTTATATTATACTTACTATAGGGTTTATTATTAGCTATAAAAGCAGTAATAAGATCTTATAGAAAAGACTTAAAAACTTTTTTTTTATAATAACTTTAATTAAAATAAAGCTAATATATTAAATAGAAGTTAATTAAAAAGTAAAGTTAATATTGCCTTTATTAAAAAATATTAAATATAAGATATTAATTAAAGATTATAATCTTATTATACTTAATACTTATAAAGACTAGATAAACTAGATTAATTCTATTAAGGACCTTACTATATATAATAATATCTAGAATTATTATAATTTAAAAGGGATTAAAAACCTGGTTTTTATTATAACTAAACTATTAGATTTAGTAAGTAAGGATATAATTTAGAAATATTATAACCTCTAGGCTATCTATAAAAGTAAGAAGAAGAAATATAATAAGGTCTTTAATTACATTAATCTTATAGTATATTAGGAGTTTAAGTAATATTACCTTAGAATCTATAATATCTATAGTAAACTTATTATACTAGCTAATAATATCTAACCTACTGTAAAAGATTAAAAACAGAATATTAAGATTAAGTTTAAATTACTTAAAAAAGGCCTTAGTAGTACTAATCTTAATAAATAGCTTAGCTACTAGCCTACTCTTATTAATAATATTAAGTATTATAAGATTAAGAATCTTAGCAAGTTATAAATTTATAATATATTTATTAAAGTATTTTATAAAATTAATTTACTATTTTATAATTATATAAAGTCTAAAGAAACTTTAAGTTAAAAATAAGAAAAACCTTATTAAAGATGCAGTAAAAGCTATAAAGAAGATCTTAAATACGTTTTTTACTGCGCTTAATAAGCTTAATTCTAATTATGCTAGTAATAGCTTTATTACTATTATAAGCTTAGTTAATTCTAAAGAGGATAAAAATAATTAAAATAATAATGCTATTAGTATTTAGAAAGCTTAAAATATAATAAATAGAGCTTTTAAGACCTTCTGCAAGCTTAACCTAACCCTCTCTGAGAAGAAGATTATAATTAGTTTCTGTATTAAGTAATTTAGAATAATGGCACTACTAAAGGAGAATGCTACTAGGGGATGAGTAGCCTATGCCATATTCTAAAATAGGAAGCATAATAATAGCTTAGACTTGCAAAATAAGGAAAGCCAGCCTTAGTAGAAAAGATAGTAAATATAACCTTTATCTTTAAGTATAAACCCTTAATAGTATATCTATAGCATGTCTTATAAGTATGCTAATTATTATTACCTAAATCCTTTAAAGGTATTAGAAAGATAGATACTAGCTACTTAAGTCTAATTAAAAGTTATTATTATAGTAAAAGGGAGCAAGAGACTTTAAATAAATATTAAAAAGAACTTTAGGAGAAATAAGATTAATCTGCTTAAGTTCTGGTAGTTTAATACTATAGAGAATTAATATAAGACTCTAATAGAAGATAAGACTTTAGATACTGCTGCTATATTATTATATAAATTAAGAGCTATATTTATTATATTAAAGTTTATACTTAATATAACTACAAAAGATAAGTATAGTAATTGCTTTTAACTTAATAACTATATAGATATATATATCTATAATAACCTATCTTACTTTACTAAATATAAACCTCTAGATAATAAAGTTATTAAGTTTAGCAACTTAGGTATATATATTATAGGTATTAGTAATATTATAGTTTATATTAATACTCTATTAGATCTAGGCTTAATTTAAATTAAGAATATTACCTATATTCTTAGATTTTACTAAAACCTTATTAATATGCACTCTCTTAAATAATAAGGCCTCTATTTTAATACTAAGACTTATAAGATAGAGTATTTAGATAGATTAAATATATTTAAGGTAATAAAGTATAATGCTTTCTAAGTAGTTAAACCTTGCATAAAGGATACTATCTTTAAGGCAGAGTTATATTAAGAGGCTATAAAGTTATTTATAATAGTAACTAAGTTAAGAATACCTTAAATAGTAATAGTATTTATAAATATCTAGTATGCAAGGCTTAGCTATATCTATAAGGAAGCTTTTAAATATATGCCTTAAGTAGTTAAAGGAGTCGCACTTGGCACTTATAACTTTAAATGAAAATCTAAGCTTTATCCTCAATGCCAACTCAGATAGGCGCACCAGCAAATCTCATATATATTAACCTAGAGGGGAGCCTACCCTTTCGAAAGGATATATCTCAACCTTGTCGATATAGAGGAAGCCTTTAACGCCGACTCCTAGGTCGCTCACTTTTATTACAACTACTCGGCTTACTACGTGTCCTTTAATCTCTTAAATAAGGCTTAAGAGGAACTCCTATTAGCTACGCAAGAGTTTCTTGCTATTATAAACAATAACTAGGGTTTTACTATATAGTATATTTAATTAGCTAGTAAGGAAGGTCTAGGTAAGATATAAAAGCATTTTATTATAATAAAAGGAATTATTTTTAATTTATTCTTATTAAATATACTAGATTAGAATAATCCTATTAAATATTCTAGGGGGGTAATTATAATTATTATATACAAGCTTTAAATATAGGGAAATCTACCTTAAAAACTCTAGCCTTATATTATTACTTATACTACCTGCCTTCTTAATTACATCCTGGTTTAATAAAAATAATAGCAAACTCTACTTAAGATAGTTTATAATAAAAAGCTAAACCTCTCTTATCTTAAAATTATTAGCTCTCTTGCCTATCTATTAATTAAGAATAAGAAAGCTTACTTAGCTAGAGCAAAACTATAAGAAAATACACTTATAAAATAGCATATCAGATTTAATATAACTAATATCTATAAAGTTTAGATTTTATACCTTAATTATATTCTTATATCTTATAATATTTAAATTAATAAGAAAGTTATATATAATTTATAGCTTACTATAACTCTTCCTAAATTAGGATAGGCTCTTGCTATTACGGCTAACGAAGTTAATCTGGACGAAGAAGATGTTAAGCTATTGCCTATTACGGTAGATATAGCAACATCAGTTCCTGTTTTGATCTAAATAGAAGTAGAGCTACCTCCACTAGGGTTACTTCTTACACCACAAAGCTCACCTGAACGAGCAACAGCAGGGGAAATACAGGTTGAATAGCTAGATGTGTTGCGGCCCCCGAATCAAGCAGCTCTCCATCAAGCATCATCGCATCCTTAGACAAATATATCAGGAGAAGAGGCACCCAGAAAGGAAGGAACAACGGACGCTGAGGTGCTCTAGAACCTTCAGACAACTTCTGGAAGAAACATCAAACTGTCTCAGAGAGGTCAGGATGCAATTAAAACACTTAAACGGCGCTCCACCCTATATCGAGTTTAGAAGCGAGTACAAAGATAGGTATACGCTCTACGACTGGAATGCGCGAAGCTGGGACATCAGATTGCCCATGCCTTCGCAGCTGCATGGTCAATCTGAATCTATTGGAGGGACCTGCTACTACCACCTGAATTCTGGTATTAACTAAAACGGCACCCTAAGAGAGAAGGCTTTAAATAAGCTGTAGGCGCTAAGATCAACTTACTTAAGGAGAAGAAATCCTTTTAACTAGTTAAATATCTAGAAGGTAAACAGATATTGCTGCTTAAATAAGTCTTTACCTATAAACTAGATAATATAAGATATCTTATTTATTATAAAGCCTATATCTGTATTAGAGGTGATCTTTAGTACTATTCTGGTAAAGATATTTATATAATAACTAGTGCTTATTAGGGCTTCTAGATCCTAATAGCTCTTATTTATGCATTTAGGCTAATATATTATTAAATTAACTTTAAGAATGCCTTTATTAATAATAATATAGATAAGGAGGTCTATACTATATGCCTATTAGGATATAGTTAATTAGGAAAGGTCTAGTATAACAGTTAGGGTTTCCAAATAAGTAAACTAGTTTATGCTAGGTTTTATGTTTACAGAGTTATAGGGCGTTATACTAAGCAATAGCAAAGTATTACATCTCTTAATAGTTAATAATGCAGTTTAGGCTTATTAAGGTAAAGAAGTCTTATTAATAGCTAGTAAGCTAAGTCTTATAAAAGTACTAATAAGTATAATTTATATACTAAAGGTAGCCTTATAGCTTAGTAGAGAATATAAGTAATCTAAGGGTTAGATTTATAGGGATTAGTTATAATTTATAGTAATCTAATTTTAGAGCGTTATAATTTAAGTAATTTAATAGAAGAGGATTATTACTAGGAGAAGTAATCCTTTAGTAATTGGTAAAAATTATAGGGGCTATATAATATAGATATAGGGGTTATAACATAATCTCTCCTCTCTATTAGGTCTTGCCCTTAAGACTTATATATCTTCTTATTCTTATATTAGGCTTTAGTAAGTATTAACTTTCTTCCTTAATTATTTTTCTTAATATATCTTACTAATTATTATATTATAAAATCTTTAATTAAAATCTTATAAGACTTTAGAGTATATTTATTTAGTAGATTTAATTATAAAATTTAGTTTTAATATTATGCCTTATTCCTTTTATAAGGCTAAGGGCCTTTATTATAAAATCTTTAATTAAAATCTTATAAGACTTTAGAGTATATTTATTTAGTAGATTTAATTATAAAATTTAGTTTTAATATTATGCCTTATTCCTTTTATAAGGCTAAGGGCCTTTATTATAAAATAATTAAGCGTTTTTCTTATTATTTTAAATATACTTAATAAGGTTAATTTTATAATACTTTTAGTATTACAGTTACTTATTATATATTCCTTTTTATTTATTATTAGGTTTTTACTAATTATTTCTTATAGTTCTTTAATTAAATTATAAGTCTAATTATCTAAAATAAGCAGAGAAGGAGGCTAAGGAGAAGCTCCTTAAGGCTTAGTAAGAAGTAAATAAGGCTATTAAAAGGTTATCTTATATTTATTATATAAAGCGTTTATTATAGGAGTATAGAATTTAGTTTATTATTAATAGTTTAAATTTTTCTATAGGTAATATTATTACTTAGGAGGAGGATATAGTAGTTTTAGATATTTAGTCTTTTAGTAGTGCTAATATTATTAACTAAAATATAGTTTTTAATCCTTTACTTTTTAAGGTTATTAGTAAAAATTCTTTAGGAGTTATTAGGNTTAGTAGTGCTAATATTATTAACTAAAATATAGTTTTTAATCCTTTACTTTTTAAGGTTATTAGTAAAAATTCTTTAGGAGTTATTAGGTATTTATAAGGTATTTAGATAGTTTTTATATATTTTTGCTTTTTAGGTAATCTTTTTATTTAATAAGGTATTTTATTTATTTATTAATTCTCTTTATATCTTTAATTACTTTTACTTTATAGACTTTTAGTTCTTTAATTTCTTTTAATTTATTACCAGTCTTAATATATATTATATTAGCTACTAACTTAAGTAATATAATATAAAAGATTAAATAAAGCCTAACTTTTAGTAATAGGTTTAGTTTATAATTATTTTTTAAGATTTTTCTTTTAACTTTATATAGCCTAATATACTTATAGTTTAATTTATAACTTAGTTATTTTATTATAATGTTTTTTATAGCTAAGTAAATTATATCTCCCTTTAAGAAAGTTAGTCTTTTAATCCTTTTTATATTATAGTATTTTTTTATTTATTTTCTAATAAATTCTAGTTTTTTCCTTAATTCCTTATATAGAGCTTTTAGGTCTTTGCTCTTAATTATAGTAGCTAGGCTAACTGTTTTTAGTTCTTGTGCTATATAATATAGGTCTAGGGTAAATCTAAAGTTTGCTATTAAAGGTGTTATTTTTATACTTTTATTATATGCTATATTGTAGGCAAGTTAGGTGCTTAGTAACTTTTTTACCTAATTGTTTTATTTATAATTAATATAGTATTATAAGTATTATTTTAGTACTTAGTTTATTTGTTTAGTCTATCTATCTATTTATAGTCTAAATGCTATTAATAGTTAGTAATTTAGTTTTATATATATTATAATTACTTATTAAAACCTGCTTATAAATATAGTTCCTCTATCTATTAAGATCTTATATAATAACCTATATTCCCTAACTATCTTATTATAAAAGATATAGGCAAGTTATTCTATATTTATAGCTTCTCTATAAGGTATATAGTAAGAGAATTTAATAAGTTAATTTACTATAATTAAGATATTATTATAAAAGATTTTAATTAAGGGTTCTTTTAATAAGGGTAGCTTAGTTATATAGTTTATTATAATTAAGCTTTATAGTCTTTTTACTACTTCTAGTAGTTATAATAGGCTATAAGGTTTATATTATTATACTTTAGTTTTTATATATAAGTTATATTA